>JASPKZ010001966.1:550000-590000 GCA_030220185.1 Diploptera punctata | reverse complement strand
TGCGGTGGAGATCAGGGATACCATATTTAGTCCACCGTTGTAGTCTCGAGGTATCGTGCTGCCTTGTCACTCAGTGGGTTCGATTCCCGGTCGGGACAACTTCCTGGGTGAGTTTTTTCGGGGTTTTTCTCACCTGTAAGACAAATATCAGGAAGCTTATGGCCCAACGGTCCCCGAAAATCATCCGGCCATCATCATCCTTATCATTATCATCATCATTCACCGGTGTGGAAAGCAACAGGAAGCCACCACACCTATAATTCCCTAGTAAAACCGCAAAGCATAGCATGAAAATTCTATGATTGCAGTGAAAGTCCTGCAGAATTACTATAGAATAGAACACGAATAGAATATAACTTGCTGCCACTATCGAACCTGTAGGTTGATGGATGGCCTTATGGACATAAGCTCTGCGTACATTACTATCCTGAGCTAATGTTTTCCTTTCATCCCTGTATAATCTACTTGCTCAAATCGTGTTTAGTATTATTTTCCCCACCTCATTCTGGCCTACCTACTGGGCGCTTTCCTTCTGGTTTTCGTACAATAAGTTTCCAAGTCCTTTTTTCATTGCCCATACGTGCCACATGTCCTACCCATCGGAGTGTATAAGACTTAACTATTCTTATTGTATATACTTTCCTATAAAGACAATGTAGCTCACTGTTAAGTACTCTTCTCCATTCGCCTGTCTCTTCATCTCTCTTTCATCCAAAAAGTTTCCTAAGAACTTTAATGTCATATATAAATATCTCTATTTTGTTCTCGTTCATTGTTTTGTGTTTGCTAGATAGGATCGATGATGATCTGTAATTCGTTTTCATAAATGTTTTCATAAAAACAGCTGTCGAAAAGCACCAAGTGTGGCGCCAGACTTAACTCCCCATCTGATGGATGATTCACTATCAAAATTACCATATGTCTTCCCAACATATGTACTGTAGAGAGGTTTGCAATTTAATGGAGGAATCTTGTGCACTATCTTGCGAATATATATATATATATATATATATATATATATATATATATAATATCTTCAACTCGTGTCGGATCGAGGAAAGTGATGAACCTCTATATATAGAGGTCTGTAAGTGAGAAGGGTGCCGGTTCACCACGCCTGACGCACCATCACAGGGGGGCAGATGAACAAAATGAAATGGATGAGATGAGTATGGAGAAATTGTGGAATGAAATGATGGCAGTGGAAAACGGGAAAAAAAACCCGAGAATAACCTGCCCAAGCTCCGTTTCGTCCACCACGAAACCCACATGAAGTGACCGAGACTCGATTTCGGGACGCTAGGGGCGAGAGGCGAGCGTCTTGCCCCACGGACTCACCTATATATGTATGTGTGTATATATCCATCCATAGTAATTCTGCCCGAGGTCAGGTCTTTCGCTGCAATCATAGCATTTTCATGCTATGCTTTGCAACTTTACTAGGGAATTTATAGGTGTGGTAACTTCCCGTTGCTTTCCACATCGGGGACCGTTGGGTCCTAAGCTTCCTGACATTTGTCTTACAGGTGAGGAAAAACCCCGAAAAGAACTTCACCCAGGAGCCGGTCCCGACCGGGAATCGAACCCGGGCCCGCTGCGTGACAAGGCAGCACGCTACCTCGAGACCACAGCGGTGGACTTGTGTGTGTATATATATAGGCCTACATGTTTCCACATTTACACATCATTATGTGCCTAAAATTTTATTTTCCTTCTCCACTCGTTCCTTTTATGGCTTTTTAGGATTGTTACTTTTTATGATGATTAGGAAGCTGGTCTGATGCATTCAGCTGGACGAACTGAACCCAGGTTTTTCAAAGAGGTTGTTACTCCTTCCCCTCACCCTTTTCCAACGTGACTTAGGGCAGGCTTTGGCTGGTTATATAGTAAAACTTGTTTAATCCGAAACGTAATCCGGAACGTGAATAATACGGAAATCTGTCCAATGTGAACAAATTTATTGGTCCTGGCGAAATAATACTAACTTTACGTGTACTTATTTTGCATAAAACGGAATCTGTCCAACGCGGAAACGGAAGGATATTTCTACACAAGCGATGAAAAAAAATATATATAAAGCAGAAAGACAGAGAGATAAATTAGTTTCCATTTAATTGAATTCCCGTTAGGCCAAGAAAACAATAAGGAATGATTGCTGCCGTCGGGTGAAGTAGAGATTCTACCTGTACCTGAAATTTTCTTTCGACCTCACTGCACACCCGTTGTGCGAAATACAGATACCTGTCTTACATATAACCATTGCACGGTAAAATCTTAAATTAGTTTAAGTTCTGAAATTGATCTTTCACAGGTAACGTTCTGAATTTGCAGAATAAAGATGGCTAAAACGTATGTATCATTGTCATTAAACGAAAAAGTGAAAGTGATTGAAGATAAATCTCCTAATTTCCGGACCGATGCTCCAAAATCAAGCTCTACCTATTGTTAAACCCCTAGGGAGTAACGATTTCAATGGATCTTCAGGTTGTCTCGACAGTTTTAAAAGACGACACACTGTAGTGTGGAATGAAATTTGCGGGGAATCAAAATATATGGGCGAAAGTGTAGTTAGTGAGCGGAAACTGAAACTGCATACTTTAATTTCAGGATACGCGCATAAGAGACATTTTTAACGCTGACGAAACGAGACTTTTTTTTTTTTTCGCGCGTTACCGCCGAAGTCGCTCGTACATACCATAATTCCCTTTTTAACGGCAACGTAACTACAATTAATCAATTAATCCAAGGTACCTACAATACACATACGGTACCCTATATTCTATGATTATTAATGAATTTTAGTTTTCTTATAATGCGGAATTTTCTCTAATGTGGAAAAAAAATTGGTCCCATGCGATTCCGCTTTGATGAAGTTTTACTATATATAGGTAAAATAAAGCTATTATTATTATTATTATTATTATTATTATTATTATTATTATTATTATTATTATTATTATTATATATTGTAGGATATAAGTATGATTAAGTATGATGGGTTTTCCGCGTCATGGATTGAAGGTCGGCCTCCGGCCACTGATTCCGATGTTTCGATCATGAATCCATGACGCGGAAAACCCAAGAAAGCGTTCTTTATATATATATAAGAATTATAAAAACAAAAACAGAAAGAGACATAAATATGAAACAATGGAAATTTCAAATGATATGCGGAACTAGGTCTATACATAAAACATCAATTAACAAAACAAGAAGAGATACTGGATTGAAGTTTTATAAAACACTGGCACTTCCTGCATTACTTTATGGGAGTGAAACTTGGGTAATGACCAAAAAATTACAAAGTAGAATACAAAGCGTAGAAATGATCTTCCTTAGAAGAACAAAAAGGCTGCTCGAGATTGAATCTGATAAAGAATGAAGATATACGAATAGAGTTAAATACTATATATCCACTGAATGATAAAATCAAATAATGCAGAGATAAATGGTTAGACATATACAAAGAATGAATATAACAAGATTACGAAAAGCAGCATTTAACTACAAGCCAAAAAGGTTCAAGAGATGTAGGAAGTTCAGTGAAAAGATGGATAGAACAACTGTGAGGCGTAACAGGTAATTTGCTAGTCCATGAAGTGAAGAAGAAGAATATATATATATATATATATATATATATATATATATATATACATAAACAACCTCAGTAGCTTCATTCTTTCGCAAGATAGATGGAAAACTCAGCGGCCATCACTTAAGTGTTGGCGGTGAGCGATCCATTTTGGTCCTCCTTAATAGGTAGAACCCCGGGTTCCTGTAAAATACATTAGCTCCGGTTTAAATTTTGAATTCAAATTTGAAGTTAATTAGCAGAGTGAAGTCGGAAGCGGACCTTTTGGGGTTCTATTCCAGCATTTGCTCTTTGGATTGAGGGAAACCGCTTGAAACCTCAATCGGAATAGTCGATCACGCGAGATCTTGCTATGTTTGGCTTTCGGATGACTATATTGGGAGGGCATCCAGGCTTCTCTTTATTGAAATATAATGTGCGTACATTTCAGATTATTATAATTATTCACACTTCATTCTTTCAAAATTAGTTAACATTAATTCGATATTACCTTACCAACTATTGTACGGCTTGGCCTGATAGGTAGCAACATCTAACCATTAAATTGGACTTGCAGAAGATTTAGCTCAGTTTACACAGTTCCTGCGTGACGGACTTGTAAGTTGAAGTTACTGGAATGAGACGGTGGACCGGTGGATGAAGTGTTCGTGGAAACAGACGTGTGAGTTACTGTACACGGCGCGGCGGTGGTTTGTAGGTCACTCTACAAGTTCTCCGGCAAGGCCTTGCACTTGTTCCGATATTCCGGCTTCTAGCTCCAGTTTCCATCTCACATCCGTCTCACACCGATACGCTTTCAATATATATGTTTTACTAGCTAATACCCGGTGTACGCTGCTACGCCTAAATAAATAAATTATTGAGGGTTAATTAATTATATGGTATACTCTGTGACGAAACAAACATGGCGGTTACTAGAGTCAATTTTTAATTTCAAATTTCAGGTAAACCCCCGCTTATAACGGTCGGATTTTGCTGATTTTTTGATAATACATATCTCGGTTTATTTTAATAGGATATTCCGAGTTTTGTTGCGAAACACCGAAAATTGCGATCGCTAGAGCGATATTTAAATTTTCGTTTCAGATGAACTCCTACACCTAGTGATTTTAGAGAATATAATATATAACGGCTAAACACTCGCCGCATCTGAATACGTGTGTATATAAATTTTCACGAAGATAGGTTGAATGGTTTAGAAGTCTATAAAGGACAGACAGACATACATTTGTTTATATATATATATATATAATATATATATATACACACAGACTAGCTAATTCACGGCGTGCGCTGCTACGCCTAAATAAATTAAACGTGTTTTTATGTTTAGTTGAATAAGTAAAAATAAAAATATTTATAAAATTTATAGGCTATAGTAATTATTTTAGATACCCCGTCTTGACTACCCGGCGTTCAACGGGAATCTACTTATCCCGATCTTCTTGGCATAAATGAGCTGAAAAAAGAAAATTGGTTATTGTGAGTTAACCGTGAAAGATAAACATATGCTGCAGCGCACTTTTTTTTTTTAGAATTCTTGAGATATTCAATTCTATATACCGTACATTAATTTGGCCTCTTTGTTATGGTTTACGCAGCGTAACCTATTTAAGTGTCCAAAAAAGCGTCATTTTTAATGCACCGATGCTTTTTTTAGCTCCGGTCCTATAGTACGTACGGTAATATATTCCATTTATACCGATGGCTCTCGTATCTCTGGAATGGAGACCATAACTATCTAGTTGGATGTGCTTTAGTGGTATATGATAATGAAGTTGAGATCTTTACCAAGGATACAAGCTTGCTTCCAAATGTACGATTTTTCAAGCATAGCATTTAGCTCTACTGTAAGCTGTGGAATGTGCTATAACTAGAGTCCGGATGTTAGGCACTTAAAAAATTCAAAATAGGTAGGCAAAAAGGCACTAAAAATCATAAAGAGGCTCTTAAAAAATATACAACATACATTTTTACAGCCTTACGTAAAGAATATATGCTATCGATAGCATACGAAGATATCAAAGATGATTTTGGAACTTGTTTTGCCTTTTTACAAAGAGCATACGTATGTTTTGCAGTGTGTACGTGCTGCGAAACATGACACTTCTTCGCGCAATTCACTGACATTTTACACACTTTGCAAAACAATGTTGAATCGTCACTTGAGAACATTTCCGCGCCAAATCTTTCATGAAATTTGTCAGTTTTCAACTGTTCTAAAGGTGTAAAAAAATCCATATACACTTGTCGCACCACTTTGCCTTTGAAACAATTGTCTGTGAACGAGGACTACAGACTGAATTCAGTGTTACCAACATCAAACATAATATTGCCAGTCACTAAAAGGTTTCTATGCAATGATATGTGTCATGAACTTTGTCGATTTCAATTAATTTCGTTTAAATAATAAGTTAATTTCGAGAAAAAATGGCAAATAGGCATTTATAGGCATTGTAAGCTGAAATAGGCATTTATAGGCAAAATTAACTTCATGGAAAACAACTCTAGGGCCGTCGATATGAACTTATACGAAGTCACTTTTACAATATCTAAATAACTGTAGGCATTTTCCCTAACATCCGGTCTCTAGTTATACAAGTAACCACCAAGTCCTCTTGTATCTATTGTGACTCCTAGGAAGCACTTTCCGCTATCAATGAACAGATTCAACCGTCACCCGATTGCAACCTCCATAAGAACAAAATTAAACCAACATCTTGGACATATTTGCCTAGGCTGGATTAAAGGACATGCTGGAACTGCAGGAAATGAACGTGCAGATTTTCTTGCCAAATCAGCTGCTAATTCAAATATGGATTGCTTTTACTCCTTCTGTCCTCTATCATATTTAAAGAAGTATTAAAAAACTCTCTCTTACAAAATTGGAATGCTGAGTGGTTTAAACAGCATTAATGGCAAGAACATTATTTTTCCCAACTGTTTTTGACCGAATAAAGTGCAAATACGTAAAACAAAATTTTGTATTAACACAATTTATGACTGGACACGGTAAATTTGGACATTATTTGAACGATTTAAAATAGGTACAGATACCTGTATTTGCAAAAACTCCAGCCAGACTATCTCACATCTTTTATTTGAGTGTCCCGCATTTGATTCCAAAATACATGAATTTATTAAAAAATTAGGTTATTGCCATAATAGATTTCAACTGCCTTTGTCAAATATTTTATGTAAGAAGTGTTGCTATAGAAAGCTGTGTGACTTTATGTATCATATTTTTAAGAGACTTTCAGTTAGTTTTTTTTTTGTTTATTAATTGATTTATTTATTTGTTCATATTACATTATTATGTAACGCTAGAAATTAACCATACTCTAAATTACTGTAAATAATTAATTTTATTGTAACTAAAACCCTAACATACCGGATGGTGAAATAGGGTTCATATTATTGGAGATTCGATAAGTAATATATTTATTTTAATGGAGTGGCGTTTGACAACTGTCATTAGCCTACAATGACTGGAGAAAACTAACAATAACAAGAAAGTTATAAATGGTTCATCTTTTCCCTGGCCTCCCAGTATCTGTCCACGAAATTGCTGATTGATAGGGTTGGGCAAGTTCGGATGTGATCAGCGACCATATCTACCATAGTGTTGCAGAGGATAAACTGTTGCGTTGGTAGAAGACCGAGGCGATGAAAGTTTTTACCTAGGCAGTCGTGTCCTGTTGCAGTACGGAATGATGCAACAGCTACTCTTCTAGGCCAATCTGGGAGTGTAGTTTGGATGGATACGTTCCAAGAATTGTACGGTCATATATTACTTACTTACTCACTGCCACTATCGAACCCTTAGGTTCACGGTCGCGCGGACATAAGCTCTCCATACATTCCTATCCCGAGCTAATGTTTTTCAATCATTCCCTGTATAATATACTTCCCTCAAATCATAGTCAATGTTATTCATTCTTGGTCTACCAACTGGGCGTTTTCCCTTTGGTTTTCCTACAAGAAATGTCTATGCACGTCTATTATAATAATCATTATCATAATCGTCATGTTTAGTGTAAATTGTGCGTTTCGTCTTAATGTTGTGTTGTATCGCAGGAGGCCCTGACATTGAGCTGATCACTCATTCGGGGAGGCCATCCATGTTTGTGTGGTCAAAAAAGTATGTATGTGATTTTTTATTAGGAATATTCTATGAGACAGTGTTTCTCCTTCAACCAAAAGAGATTTGTCGCCAGAGGTTCCTGTCTTAAGCATCTTCTTCCCGCAAATCTGTTAGCTTCCATACTTTCTCCTCACTCCATATATCCAACGTCCTCTAGGTCTGCCTCATCCATTTCTTCCATTAGCTTTCTAATCCAGGATCTGCTTTGATATTCTGTCTTCTTCCATTCTTATGAGGTGTCCATACCATTTCAAACGTTTTTCTTCTATCTTTTCTAAAATCTCTTAGCTTCCATACTTCTCACTCCATATATCCAACATCCTCTAGGTTTGCCTCTTCCATTTCTTCCATTAGCTTTCTAATAAAGGACCTGCTTTGATATCCTGTCTTATTCTTTTCTTATGAGGTGTCCATACCATTTCAAAAACGTTTTTCTTCTATCTTTTCTAATATCTCTTAGCTTCCATACTTCTCCTCACTCCATATATCCAACATCCTCTAGGTTTGCCTCTTCCATTTCTTCCATTTGCTTTCTAATAAAGGATCTGCTTTGATATTCTATCTTCTTCCATTCTTATGAGGTGTCCATACCATTTCAAACGTTTTTCTCCTATCTTTTCTAATATCTCTTAGCTTCCATACTTCTCCTCACTCCATATATCCAACATCCTCTAGGTCTGCCTCTTCCATTTCTTCCACTAGCTTTCTAATCCAGGATCTGCTTTGATATTCTGTCTTCTTCCATTCTTATGAGGTGTCCACACCATTTTAAACGTTTTTCTTCTATCTTTTCTAATATCTCTTATTAGCTTCCATACTACTTCTCACTCCATGTACCCAACATCCTCTAGGTTTGCCTCTTCCATTTCTTCCATTAGCTTTCTAATAAAGGATCTGCTTTGATATTCTATCTTCTTCCATTCGTATGAGGTGTCCATACCATTTCAAACGTTTTTCTCCTATCTTTTCTAATATCTCTTAGCTTCCATACTTCTCCTCACTCCATATATCCAACATCCTCTAGGTCTGCCTCTTCCATTTCTTCCATTAGCTTTCTAATCAAGGATCTGCTTTGATATTCTATCTTCTTCCATTCTTATGAGGTGTCCATACTATTTGAAACGTTTTTCTTCTATCTTTTCTAATAAATTTTTTCAACTTGCATAGTTTCCCTATAAATTGTGACTGTTTCTGTCCTTCTTCTTCTGACCGGTGATCCCTTCTTGAAATTCTTGCCGATCGCCTCAAAAATTTCATTTCTACTGCTAACATCTTGTTGTCTTGTTTCCTACTTACTGTCCAGATATCAGACCCATATAATAAAATGCTTTGTAACGGAATTGGGAATATGTGTGTGATCATCATAATCTTAAGGCACAACTTCAAAAGTGAAAGTTTTGGCCTTCTCAACAATCCTCCTCCATGCCAATCTGTCTCTTGCCGTATTCAGATTAGTCACTTTCATTTTCCTTAGATCGTTCATTGTGTCATCCTCCCATCTGATCGTCGATCTTCCAACAGTTCTGCCTCCTATAGGTTTTTTGACCAGTCTCTGATCATCCATTCTTATCAAATGTCCAAGCCAACCAATTCTGAGAGAACTTATATGGTTTACTATGTTCTGATTTTGTATTAATTTGTTTAGTTCGTTATTTGTTTTGATTATCCAGCAGTTATCAGTTCCTCTATTTGGTCCAAATATTCTTCTTAAAATTTTTCTTTAAAAAATTAGTAATTTCTGTTTTATTGTTTCTTTTAGGACCCAAGTTTCACAAACATATGTAACTACTGGTCTAATGAGTGTTTTGTATAACCTTATTTTTGCAATTTTTTATATTAATTTACTTTTAAAGAAGGTTCTATTTACAAACTAAGCTTTATTCCCATTTATCAATCTTTCATTAAGGGGGTGATGGGTGAAATTTCTATTTTCTAATTTTTTAAGCTACATATTTGATTTTTTGTACACACATTCATGCCATAATAGGTAATATTATATTAAAGTTTCATCCCTGTAGGCTTAAAGGGTTTTGCGTTATTGAAGAAAATTCATTTAAAAAATTGCATATTAAAATTTTTAATAAGTCCCATAATTATTTAGTAAATGTTTGCATTTTTTTCTACACGACCACTGACTTATTTAGAACAACACTATGCATTACATGTTCTATATCATTATAATAAAGGAAGAAAAAAATATATAGGCCTACATCCCCTGCATATGATTTTTTTAAAATTACTACACATATTTTATTCCTTATTTAAAAAACTATGAAAGTTGTTTCAAAATCCTGCATAGAATTATTAGCTCTAGTGTGTGGGACATGCAGTTACAATTACGTGCTTCTATCATTAAAGTGTCCACCGCTGTGGTCTCGGGGTAGCGTGCTGCCTTGTCACGCAGCGGGCCCTGGTTCGATCCTCGGTCGGGGCAGGTTTTTATCGGGGTTTTTCCTCACCTGTAAGACAAATGTCAGGAAAACTTTAAGGCCCAAACGGTCACCGAAATCATATGGCCATCATCATCATCATTATCATCCTTATCATCATCATCATCATCACCATCCTTCACCGGTGTGGAAAGCAACGGGAAGTTACCACACCTACAATTCCCTAGTAAAGCTGCAAGCATAGCATGAAAATGCAATGATTGCAGTGAAGGACCTGCCTTCGGGCAGAATTACTATGGATGGATCATTAAAGTTGTCAATGCTATTTTGATTTGAATGTATTGAAATGCAATGAAAATAAAAGTGTGGAAAAGACAATTTGAAAGTTTGCATGCAGTTAAATTAGAATGTAGCATACATGCCCTCCTACAGTCATTAGGGAGACTTACAAGCGCCATAGGACACTGAAACTTCGCCAACTTATACTTTGAGGTACGTAGTATATATTTAATACAAAAAAAAACTAAATTTGACCGAAAATGTCGAAAATTTTACCCATCACCCCCTTTAATAATTTCCCCTTCTAATGTATTATGTTATGTGTGTGATGCATAGTTTAAAACCCCTCTCCGGACAGGTTGTGTCACTGTAAGGCCCGGGTGGAGTGTGGCGCGTAAAAGAACGTATAAGGTGAGAGGTTAAACTAAGTTAATGAAATGAAATTAATTTATTTGTTCGGGTGTGCCCATGTGAGTAGAGAGGGAGGAAGAACTCGCAATTTGGGTGCAAACTTAGTGTTCTACATGCAGAAGGTATAACTGAGTTATTGTTGACGTCAGATAGTTTCACGGTCATGACTAACATTTCAACACTAGAGTGACTCAACATTTCCACGTTTGTTTGCAAATCAGCAAATTTGTCCATCCATCAGCAAACTTTGCTTCCAATTTTAAAAAAAAATTATAATTAGAGCTACGATTTTTCATCATCTTCCGGTATCATGGCAGCTGCCGCCGTCTTCCGGAAACCAAACGCCATTCCTCTCTGTCCATCCATCGATCTTCCTCCAATCCTCTGATATTCATAGCTGCTTGTACACCTTCTATCCAAATTTTCTTTCGGTCTTCCCATTTCTATTGGGATCCATTCCATAACATTTTAGGCAATCTTTGCTCTGGCATTCTTTTGACATGACCATACCACTATAATCTTTTCTTTTCTATAATGTCTATGATGTCTGCCTGCTCTTGTACACCCATAATTTCACTTATTTATTTATTTTGTATTCTATCCATTCTAGATTTTCCAGCTGATCTTCTCAATACATCCATTTCTGTACTTAAAATTATTTTCATTTCCCTGGTAGGAATTTGCCAGACTTCAGCACCATATGTTATTTTTATGACCTGAAAACCACCAAAATATGCAAAAACAAAAATTTGCGCGCTAGTGCTTTTTGTCGTACTTAGCAATGGAGACCATGATTGATAGTTCAACTTACTACATTTAGGGGTTACCAATCTAAATAACTATACTGTAATAAAAAACGATATTGTAATATTACATATTACAAAACGCGTGTAGGAAGTAAAACGACAGCCCTCCATATATATAACTACATACAATGTATATACAAGAAATATCCAAAAGGTAGTGTTAATATACATTATACGAAACAAATCACTGTATTTTAAATGAACTGAACTTTATTTAAAACAATATAAAACAATACATACCTACTTCGCCATTTTGTCATTAATTGATCTCACAGCCTCCTGTAGTTCAACTAATAAACATTGCCCACACTGTTAACGTCAGTCAATTGTTTACAATGAATGCAAATATTTCCAACAAATATGTTATTGTTTTACTATTATTTATTATTTTGAAAACACCATCGCGGAAAAAAAAATGTACAACGCACGTTTGTGAAGCGTTTTACAAAATCTTGGAAATTAAAAACCGAGCGATATTTAAAACAATATAAAACAATAAATACCTACTTCCGCCATTTTGTCATTAATTGATCTCACAGCCTCCTGTAGTTCAACTAATAAAATTTTATATTTCCAACAAATGTTATTATTTTACTATTATTTATTATTTTGAAAACACCATCGCGCAAAAAAATAATGTACAACGCACGTTTGTGAAGTGTTTTACAAAATATTGGTAATTAAAACCGAGCAATATTTAAAACAATATATAAAACGATAAATACCTTCTTCCGCCATTTTGTCATTAATTGATCTCACAGCCTCCTGTAGTTTCAACTATTAAACATTGCCCACACTGTTAACGTCAGTCAATTGTTTACAATGAACGCAAATATTTCCAACAAATATGTTATTATTTTACTAATATTTATTATTTTGAAAACACCATCGCGCAAAAAATAATATACAACGCACGTTTGTGAAGTGTTTTACAGAATCTTGGAAATTAAAAACCTCGTATCGCATGGTTTTTAAACGTTTTCCTCGCTTCTGTAAAAACCATTTCCCAACCTCGCGTCATAATATACTAATCCGCAGTTAAGACAATGATTGTAAAGGCCAAAAGGTGTTCGGGATTCTTTGGGCCTTGAAGTTTCTCTCATTTGTATTACAGATGAGAAAAAAAAACCAAGTTTCAAACCAGGAAATTTGTCCCAACCAAAGATCGAATATGGGCCTGTGCTTTAGATATAACGACGTTATCTGGAGGCTACAATGGTGTAATATATTGCATGTGTAAAACCTGAAAATATAACAAAACGACACATAGCCACAATTGCAACTGATAGCGGGTATCGTAAAGATAACCTGGCCTTGATGGTATTGAGTTGGCAAGACTGGGTGAAAGCGAAGCGAGAAAGTTGCCAGGATCTGGGAAAACACAATATGCAATTAATTACCTGCTTCATTTCGTGAGAAATTTTATCTTCATGATGACTACCCTAAATAAAAATAAGTAGTAATTGAAGAAGTATCTTAGTAAGATCTTCATTATGCCCCACATTGTGGCGACTTTTTGAAGAAGTAATTCTTTTCCCACGTTATGGTGACATCTTGAAGCAGCTAACTCTCTTCATACCCGACGATGTACTAACGTTATGAAGGATTAGTGTCCCAAAAAGAATTACTGGTTCAGGTTGGGTTTGATTTTCGGTAGAGCTGGATTCTCTTCTCAAGGTCGGAAGTTGGTACACGGGATAGGAAAACACTTTAAAAATCACTAATAACTGATTATTGTAGAAATAGTTGTAAATTTATTTACTATTTAATTTCCCAGCAGATCAAGTAAATGTAGGTGGTATTATTCTTCACCGTCAATTAAAATTAAATTATTTTCTTTTCTTGAATCAACTATTCTTCTTGTATTAAATATCACATTTTATCAGGAGAGCTGTTATTGATTCTATCCTTGATGAAAGTTATATGCTGTAATTCTGTTATAATTTTAAAGAACATTATTAGGGCCTACATCACATGATGTTATATTTTAAATTCTATTGGTTAATATAATGTTTAAATTTGATTTGTTAATTCAAAAAGTTAATTGTTTTAACATCCAATCAGAGTTTAGTATACTTTCATTTAAAAATATTAAGTTAAGCAGGTGTTCTTATTACAGTTATAACAGAAAGCTTTATATTTCAACAACAATGACTTAAAACACAATTTTAAAACCATTATTTAGAAAGACTGTTATATAATACAATTTCTTTAATTGTTACTGAGACATTTTTATTCAACAATGAACAACAATTAATTATTTATATGTTTTTCTTTATTTAAGTTATATTTAAATATTAAAAGAATTTTAAAGTATAAAATTATTAACTTTAACTTCTATATTTATCTTCTTCTTCTTCCTTCCAAGTATTAGGCCAAGGCCTGTTACGATCCTATAGAAAATTTTCCCTCCAACGTTCGAGGGAAATTCTCGTATAAGACTTGAAAGCATAATAATAGTCCCTTCGATTGGTTGCTGGCCAAAGGAAGGCAAGACCAGTGATGGGGCTGCCATCTTATAGCCTCTGGTCAGGCTTTTCTGGAGAAGAAAAGAAAATAAAGTAAAGAAGAAATGGAAGAAAGGAAAGACTCCATAGCCCTCGGATGCCCTAATAGCGTCGGGGGTCGAAAAAAACAAGAGTTAACCAAGAGAGGTTAGATAGTAAAGTTAAAAGAGTGCAAAACACAAGTAAGTGGAAGAAATGTTTTTCACAGCTTGGGCACCTTGTGGTCGCCATCCACATATCCGCTAGATGAGGACCCTTTCATTCTTGCATATGTAAATTTTTCCCCAAATTGTGAGTTCCTTAGGTTTTTCTAATTGTTTAAGTAATTTTGTTTTGGTTTCTATTCTATGTTTTTCTGACCAGGCATGTGCAGCTATTGCAGATTTTTCGGTTTCTCCATTTTTAACATTTCTGAGGTGTTCCTTTAATCTTGTATTTAGATTCCTTTTTGTTTTTCCTATGTATATCTTTTCACAATCTTTACAATTAATTTGATAAATTCCCGATTTTTTGCAGTCTTCAATCTTCTCATTTTTGTTGGTTTTTATTAAATTACCTAAGCTGTAATCATTTTTCGGTGCTAATTTAATGTTGAATTTGTTGAAGATTTTTTTAAACTTGTCAAAGACTAAAGGATGGTATGTGAATTTCTTGAATTTTTTACCAATATTTTTGTCTGTCTGAAGAGTACTTTCATTAATCATTTTTTTTTCTTTAAATTTATTTATTTTCTTGTGTATCATCTTCTCATGAAAACCATTATCCTTCGCAGTTTTTATGATGTGTTCTTTCTCTTTATTGTAATTTTCTTTGCTCGTGGGGACGTTCACAAGTCTGTGTGTTAAACCATTAAATACTGCCTGTTTGTGTGAAAAATGGTTAAATCCAGTAGCTTTTATATAATTGTCAATGTGAGTTTCTTTTCTGTAGATTCCAAATTCTATTTTCTTTTTTTTCCTCATTCCTAATCAATTTAAGGTCTACATATGCAAGAATGAAAATACTACTATGAATTATGAAATACCCGGTTACAAGGAGAGAGGACTGATTTGGAAGTTCGTCGGTCAGCCATCATTCTATATTTATTATGATATTAAAATCCTACTATATAATGAAGCTATTAAAATTCCTACAATTCAACTGTATTAATGAGTTTTTAGTTTATGCTGATTACGATGATGTAGTATAATTAGGCGATATCGGGAAGATGCTAAGGGCCAACACACACAAACTCTATTGAGTAACACTAAGAAATTGTGACTAGAAGTAAACACCAATAAAACTGAATATAACTTTACGCATAGAAATACATTATATAATGGAAATGGACAGTCGATGACAAAATAATGAGGGACATTTTGAAGAGTGGCTGAATTCAAATACATCATCATCATCATAGTACATTCACGAATTTAGGCCATTTGTTGACCTGTTTCGACCTAAAGAGAAACACCATCCAGAAGTATTTTAAGTGGACGTCCTGGTCTTCTTCTTCTTCCTGCAGGTTGATATCTTAACATTTGTTTGGGTATCCTGTGATCTTCCATTCGATGAACATGTTGCATTCATCTTGACTTATAATCAGAAATTTTGTTTTCTAAAAGTTTCATGTGTAATTCTTCTAAGATGTCTTCATTTTTTGTTTGTGATCTAGTGGTGTGTATCCTGCAGTCCTCCGAAGGTATCTCATTTCAGCAGATCTAAGTCTCTGTATATCCTTTCTGTTTCAACGTCCATACTTCGCTACCATACAAAAGAGGGGAAGAGCCAGTGTTTTATACACTTTTAGTCTCGAATGTTTTTGGACTAACTGTGGCTTGAAGATGGAATTTATTACCCTAAAATTCTTAAAAATTTAGATATTTCTGCATTTACATCCTTTTCTTCTTCATATGAGAAATTGCATCCTAGATGTGTGAAATTATTCACCTGCTCCAAAATTTTATTGTGAAGTACAATTTTACTTTTGATAGGATCTACACCTTGAAATGCCATAATTTTTGTTTTCTCTGTAGATATCTTCAATCCATTCAAATACCTAGGAACGATAATTACAAGCAGGAATGAGATGCACAAATAAATTAAACATTCACTCAATTCTGGAAATGCGTGCTATTATGCATTACAGGGACTTTTGGTGTTCCAATTTCTTTAAAAAATGTTGAATTGGAGATAGGTATAAACTGTTTTTCTCCCAATTACATGGATTCAAACACGGACTCTTACTTTAAGGGAGGAGAAACGATTACGATTATTTGAAAATAAAGTTCTTAGGAAAATGTTTGGATAAAAAAGAGATGAACAGACGAGCGAATGGAGAAGACTACATAACAGTAAGCTACATGATCTTCATAGGAAACCAGATATAATAACAGTTAAGTCTCGGAGACTGCGATGGGCAGGACATGTGGCACGAATGGAGAATGAAAGAGGGGCATGGAAGCTTTATTGTAAGAAAACCAGAGGGAAAACGTTCAGTTGGTAGACCAAGAATGGGGTGGGAGAATAACATTAACCACGATTTGAGGGAAGTAGATTATACAGGGGATGATTGGAAAACAGTTCAGGGTTGTATCGAGAGCTTATGTCCGCGTGGCCATGAACCTACGGGTTCGATAGTCAGTGAGTTAATTAATAATGTTATTAAAAATAACTCGCTTCCAGTAACGTACCCGAAGGTTCATGGCCACGTGGATGAAGGGAGATGGAGTGACCAGTTTAGACTTCAGTTATAGTCTCTCTGGTTTATCTTTACGAGAAATTTGTAGAATGAGACAACTGTACTCACCTCTCTCGCTCGCACCAGTGTTTTCGGTGTTTCTTCACCAGGTGTTAATAGGGGAAAGGGAGAAGAAGAAAACTGACAACAGGGTGGTTTTTTCTTTTGTACCTGGACTAAAGTGGTCAACGATCTACCCTTGTATCCCCATCTCTTTCTCTGCCAAGATACAATAAATATTGGGAAGCAACAGGCCAAATGATGATTTTTATTGAGTGCTTTCACTTGCTTACATGTAAAATCACTAATTAAATTTGTCTTGGCAGTCCACCGATGTGCTCTCGAGGAGATGTGCTGCCTTTTCAATCAGCGAGCCCGGGTTGGATCCCCGATCGGGACAAGTTTCTTGGGTGAGGTTTGTTTCGGGATTTTTCTTCACCTGTAAGCAAACTTTAAAGCACAAATTATCCCTGAACACAATCTGGCCACCATTATCATGTTCGCCTCATTAGATTGAGTTTAGTTTAAGGTCTGTCATACCATCGGGGCATTGTAACTCCGCCTTTCAGGCGCCCCAACCTCAGAAGTGGGTTACAGGTGCGCCATGCCATAAGTGAATACCAGAAAAGTCGAACCTGGTGGCTAACTAACCCACTGACTATCGAACCCGTAGGTTCATTTCCTCACGGACGTAAGCTCTCCATACATCCCTATCCCGAGGAGCTAATGTTTTTCAATCATCCCCTGTATAATCTACTTCCCTTAAATCACGGATAATGTTATTTTCTCACCTATTCTTGGTCTACCAACTGGTCGTTTTCCCTGTGGTTTTCCTACAAGAAGTTTACATGCACCTCTTTCATCCCCCATACGTGCAACATCTCGTGCCGATTCCAGTCCATGAACTTGAGTGTTCTTATTGTCTGGCTTCCTATACATATCATGTAGCTCACTATTATGTAGTTTTTTTTTGTCCATTCACCTGTCTGTTCATCTGTTTTTGGCACTGGTGGCATTGATTAAAAACATATGTTTTAGTTTTCTCGTTGGCTTTTACAGTCATAGCCTGGTCTTAGCCGGTCCATGTAATATTCATTGCTTCATCTGTGTAACGTTCCACGGCTTAATATTCCACTTCGTAAAGTTCCTATGCGTACAATTAATTATCAATGTTTTAATTCTATTTGAGAGTAAGGTTCTTAGGAAAATTTTTGGATGAAAGAGAGACGTTCAGACAGGCAAATGGAGAAGACTACATAGCAGTGAGCTACACGATCTTATGGGAAAACAGATGTAATAAAAACAGTTAAGTCTGGTATAATACGATAGGGATGACATGTTGACAGGAATGGAGAATGAAAGAGGCGCATGGAAACTCGTAGAAAAACCAGAGGAAGAGAACCCAGTATTTCGAAAACACGAAGACTTTTTCAACATCTTTGCTTAGAATCTGTGTCTCAGGTCCATATCTTAATAGAGGTTTAATCGAAATGCAGTTAACAGAGAATTTAAAAATACAAGAAATTGTCATAATAATAATAATAATAATAATAATAATAATAATAATAATAATAATAATAATAATAATTATAATCGTCCCAACTTTACTAAAAAAAACTCTAAAATTAAAATGTATAAAACTGTTATACTCCCAGATATACGTATTATATGGATGTTAAACATGGACTCTTACTTTAAAGAGAGGAGTAAAGATTGCGAATATTTGAGAATAAAGTTCTTAGGAAAATTTTTGGACCAAATAGAGGTGAATGGAGAAGACTATTTAATAGTGAGCTACATAATCTTTATAGGAAACCAGATATAATAACAATTAAGTCTCGAAGACTGCTATGGACAGGACATGTGCAGGAATTGGAAACGAAAGAGAGGCATGGAAGTTTATTGTAGGAAAACCAGAGGGAAAATCGTCCCGTTGGTAGGCCAAGAATGAGGCGGGAGATTAACATTAACTATGATTTGAGGTTAGTAGATTATACAGGGGATGATTGGAAAACATTAGCACAGGATATGGATGTTTGGAGAGGTTACCTACGCACGGCCATGAACCTCTGTGTCGATAGTACCAGCGAGTTAGTTTTAAGTATAAAATGTACCATGACACGTACAATAAGTAATATAAAGAATACTATACAGTTTTGTAAAATTGTTTTGATGATGGATTTAGGTGGATTTGGGTTTTAGGTTCGGTTTGGGATTAATAATTTAGGTTAATTGCAGTAGAGCTGGATTCTCTTCTCATCGGGTCGGAACTTGGTATACAGGAGACGATTCATAAAATAAGAAAAAAATGTTTCTTGTAGAAATGATTAGAATTTATTCCAAGTCTTGAGTTCCAAGTAGATCAAGTTAATTCAGGCGGTGATGTTCTTCACCGTCTATTTAAAATCAATTCTTATTCACAGCGTTGATTATTTTCATTGTGAGTAGAAAATTTCACTTTTCTCAATCCTAGTATTGGAGAGAAAATTAAATTTTGTCTGAAGAGCTCTTCTTACTTCTATTCAAGACGACAGTTCTATTGCCTACTCACATTACAGCAGTTCGCCCCAAATTCCTGCTTTCCAGAGATTCCTATCTTTCCATTGTCCTTCTTCCACAACCCTCTTCATCATGGCATCATATATTCCCTCATACCTTGTTCTTCTACTTCTCCCTCCCTTCCTTCTGATGGTATCATCCAATCTAACACATGTCTAGGCCACTGGCCTTCCGACATCCGTTGTACACGTCCATACTACTTAGTTTTACACAGAATGAATAAATTATAAACTGTTATAAAATTAAGTTAATTATTACTTTACATTACATTATTCTTAAGTTATATGGTTAATCTATCTATCTTCGGGTTTTTTACAACTGCTGCCGTCTTCCCGTGCCAAACCTCCAAAGCCTACGGTCTTGGGCATCTTCGATGCTTAGCCCTCTAGCTTGCATTACTGTCTTCATGTTTTCCTTCCATGTTAACCTTGGTCTTCCTCTTCTTCTTTCTGTTAGGATGCCATTCATATAGTTGCTTCGGCCATCGCTCATCTTCCATTCTTAAAACATGTCCTAACCACTTTAATTCCTTTTCCTCAATTCTTTCAATTATGCTTTCTTCTGCAATATATGGTTAATAATTCTGTTAAATATAAGGTTAAATCCGATTGGTCATATAAGAAAGATAAGTGCTTTTAATTTCAATCACAATTTAGTTAACTTTAATGTATGGGAGTATAAACTTATTCAGATGTTTTATTAAAGTTTAATAGAAATATTTAGAATTCAGACAATAATGAATTAAACAATTTTTAAAAGAATTATTTTTTGAAATCTTTATTTATTAAAATATTTTTATTATTATTAAGAAATTTTTATTCCTTTATTTGACAATAACTAACAATGAAATATTTAGATTTTTTATTTAAAATTAGCCTCATGGGCTAGAGGTCAGCGTTTCTGACTACAGTTCATGAGTTCCCAGGTTCGATTCCCGGTCAAATCATAAGAATTTTTCCTCAAAAGGAATTATTCCTGTGGTTGCCCATGGTCTGGAATTTAGGTTAAGTTTAGGTTAAGAACTCTCCTGGCGCTTCATTATCTTTTATCACCCATCATATTATCGGGGTAACGTAACTCCGCCTCCTCAAGTGCAGGGCAACCCTGATGTCCCCGCTATAGGGTCTTAAATTGCCCTCTTCGAGTTGTTTGCTAATAAGTTGTTTGTGATTTATTAAGATAAGATTGGTTGTGAAAAATAAATTTGTGTATATGTCTGGACATTGAAAAAAGAAGTTTCTTGAAAAATTTTTATGATTGAGAAGGTGAAACGATTTGTTAAAAGTTATTTGGACTTTTAGGGAATTTTATGTTCAGGGAGGGATAGAAACCGTGAAAAAGCTATGTATATATATATATATATATATATATATATATATATATATTATATATATAATTTGGAATATTTATTTATTGTATAAATTTGTAGTGTTACTATAAAGCAGACTTTTAATATTATAAAAAATATGAAACTTTAAGACCCTCAGGGGTCCTCATCTAGGGGATATGTGGATGGCGACCACAAGGTGCCAAGCTGAGCAAAACATTTCTTCCACTTACTTGTGTTTTGCACTCTTTTAACTTTACTATCTAACCTTCTTGGTTAACTCTTGTTTTTCGACCCCGACGCTATTAGGGCATCCGAGGGCTAGGGAGTCTTTCCTTTCTTCCATTTCTTCTTTCCTTTATTTTCTTTTCTTCTCCAGAAAAGCCTGACCAGAGGCTATAAGATGGCAGCCCCATCACTGGTCTTGCCTTCCTTTGGCCGGCAACCAATCGAAGGGACTATTATTATGCTTTCAAGTCTTATACGAGAATTTCCCGCAAACGCTGGAGGGAAAATTTTCTATAGGATCGTAACAGGCCTTGGCCTAATACTTGGAAGGAAGAAGAAGAAGTAAATAATTTTGTATTTTAAAATTATTTTAATATCTAAATATAACTTAAATAAAGAAAAACATCTAAATAATTCATTGTTGAAAAAATGTCTCGGTAACAATTAAAGAAATTGTACTATATAACAGTTTTTGTAAATAATGCTTTTAAAAATTGTTTTAAGTCATTGTTGTCAAAATTATAAAGCTTTCTGTTATAACTGTAATAAGAACACCTGCTTAACTTCATATTCTAAAATGAAAGTAAACTAAACTCTGATTGGATGTTAAAACAATTAACTTTCGTATTTAACAAATCAATTTAAACCTTATATTTAAAGAACTATTAACCAATATAATTTAAATATAATATCATGTGATGTAATAATGTTCTTTAAAATTATAAAAGAATTACACTAGTCATTCTTCATACAACGTTCAACAAAAATAGAAGCAATTGAGCTCTCCTGATAAAATGTGATATTTAATACAAGAAGAATAATTGATTCAAGAAAAGAAAATAATTTAATTTTAATTGACGGTGAAGAATAATATCACCTAAATTTACTTGATCTTCTGGGAGATAAAGAAGTGAATAAATTTACAGTTATTTGTATAAGAAACAGTTTTCAGTGATTTTAAAGTGTTTTCCTATCCAGTGTACCAACTTCCGACCCTAAGAAGAGAATCCGGCTCTACCGAAAATCAAACCCAATCTGAACCAGTAATTCTTTTAGGACACAAATCCTTCTTCAAAATGTTACTATAACGTCGGGCATGAAGAGAATTACTGCTTCAAAATGTCACCACAACATGGGACAGCAATTTACTTCAACTAATATGTGTTTATTAATTGTTCGTAGTTAAATAAAGAGTACACAACTTCAGAAGTGGATTACAATTACGCCAATGCCAGGAGAGAATACCAGAAATGTCGAAACGACAACCTGGGGCATTGAAAAAAAAAATATAAAAATAATTTTTAAAGTACAAAATAATTTATTAAATTTAATTATTCAGGCAATATAAAATCCTGCTTTAATTTTCGTTTGGTCAGTTTTAAAGTTGACTGTATGAAGTAGGTGATGTAAGGAAACGAAGAGGTGAGACGGTGAGTGGGGGTGAAAGGTGAACTAGTTTCGTTCTAACAACAGATACTGGTATCGACTCCCACACTTGTTACGTAACTGTCCGGTTATTGGGCGAAACACTTTCCCATGTGCGTTGTTGATAAACATGAGTGGTTCATAAATCACTTGTATATTAACAGTTGTTTTCAGGTACTGCCTTATGGCGCCTTCTACCATTTCCATGTCACAATTGTAGTTAAAGCGATAATGAATATTCAGAAAGATGTCATTATAAAAAATTCCGTCGCGGTAGGAATTGCGTAAACAAAGCGAATTCCTAACAAAATTTTGCTGGTTTGCTTAATATATTTTTATTAGTATTAATATATTTCGTTTAATAATTTATATCAGCGGTTCCAACCTTTTTCGACTCGCGAACCCCTTCCACAACGATCTGAGTTGGGTGAACCACTGACTTTTAAATATACATCGTGTCCACAAATATAGTATCATATATAGGCCTACTACTACTACTACTACTTTGCTTTGGGTAATCGTATCTAAATGAAATTGGTAACAATCAAAAGAGAAACTCGAAAAGTTTTTGCTGTATCTCATAGACATTGAATGTGGCCCTCACGAATGACGCTACAGACATCCAACAATGAACCCATATCGACCACAAAAAACATTATTAAATTTAGTTTCTGTATTGTTCATTATTCTCCATTGTTGACATTGTTAATATGCACAGAACTTTAGTTTCTCTTTTGATTGTTACCAATTTCATTTAGATACGATTATCCAAAGCGATGTAGTAGTAGTTTAAAATATGTTACTGTATTTGTGGACGCGTACATAGAGTAGACATGCGTAAAATTTAATTCCAAGCAAAAGGTTTATAGTATTTATATTATTTTGAGAATTTTCCTCATCATTGAGCGTTTTCTCCAACCAATCTTAGTAATTAACATGAACTAAAATAAATAAATAGGCTTAAATAAATATAAATGACTGCGGACTTATAGACTATCAGTTTGCAACAAACATTCACAATTTTACCTTAATTAAAGTTTCCATCGTTCTGTCCTCTGTGTCTTCATCTGTTACACCAAATTTCCACATTGAATTTGATGTGTTATTCTTCCAGGTTGTTCTTGGTCTGTCTTCCTTTTCTGTTCCTTCTTTCAATTTTCCATCCTGCATTCTTCTTACGTCCATCCATCCATAGTAATTCTGCCCGAGGGCAGGTCTTTCACTGCAATCATAGCATTTTCATGCTATGCTTGCAGCTTTACTAGGGAATTATAGGTGTGGTAGCTTCCCGTTGCTTTCCACACCGGTGAAGGATGATGATGATGGCCATATGATTTCGGGGACCGTTTGGGCCTTAAAGTTTTCCTGACATTTATCTTACAGGTGAGGAAAAACCCCGATAAAAACCTCACCCAGAAAAACTGCCCCGACCAGGGATCGAACCTGGGGCCCGCTGCGTGACAAGGCAGCACGCTACCTCGAGACCACAGCGGTGGACTTCTTTACGTGTCCATACCATTTAGCCTTCTGTGTTCAATATCATCCATTATATTCTTTCTGCATTCATCCATTTTCTAATTTCTGTATTTTTAATTTTTTTCCAGTCTAGATTTTCTGGCAGATCTTCTCCAAAAATTCATTTCAACTGAAGTTTTACATTCATCCATTTTCTAATTTCTGTATTTTTAATTTTTTTCCAGTCTAGATTTTCTGGCAGATCTTCTCCAAAAATTCATTTCAACTGAAGTTTTACAAAAGGTTTAATAACCTTAAATTAACTTAACCTTAATGACAGAGGTGGATAATCATGCAGCTAGTTTAAGGTGTGACATGTATTTAACATGTCCAATTTTGCAGCTGTTACATCTGGTTTTCTCGTCCTCCAACCGAAATTTATTTTAGCTACACAAATAGCATTTGTATATCTTTTTCAAACAACTCTTAATGAGTGGAACATAACGTATCTTCACGTATAAAGCAACAATAAAAAAAGTGGCGAATATCATTTATGGAAGGTTTTGCCGTCCGCTGTTGAAGGTCATATAATACCTGTTGATGTTACAAGTGCATAAAAACACATCGATAATTGTAAATAGAATTTCTTAACAGTTTTACGTAATGTAGCTTCTATAGACACCACGTACAGCGATGATCATAATATAACAGCTAACACTGGCATCTTCCGTGCAAAATGAGGTGGTTGTGTAACATTAACCATGATTTCATGGATGTAAATTATACAGTTGATGATTCGGAAAACATTACCTCAAAGATAGGGATGTATGGAGGAGCTTATGTCCGCACAGCCGTGAACATAAGGGCTCGATAGTACGTGAGTTAGTTTCAAATTATAAAGTTATCATCATCATCATCTGCATTCATGGATTAGGTCTGTTGACCCGTTCCGACTTCAGCCCATCTCTTTCTAGGTCTGCCCACATCTCGGGTGCCTTTAGGTTTGTATTTTGTTATTAGTTTTGGATATCTATCTTCATTCATTCTGTCTATGTGTTGCTTCCATTTTTGTCTATATGTATCTATTTTATCAGTTATTGCAAATATTTCAAGTTCCTGTCTTATTTCTGTGTTCTTGATTCTGTCTTCCTTAGTGCACCCTTTAACAGATCTCAACTGGGTAACAGAGTGGAACCCTTGAAAGAGGTAGTCCACTCCAGGGAGTAAGCGCCCCTGCCCTTTTGTGAGCTCCTGGTCCCACTCGCCCAGTGGGTAGTACCTGGGTAGGGCCCGTCCACAGGGTTACGTGGGGAGAAGAGAAGTCCCCAAAGCCGTAGTGAAGGCAATTTCTCTAGGAGACGAACACTCCGAAATTGCTGTTCCCTGCCCTCCAGGAAGAGGGGTTTGGCTAGAGGCTGGTAACCTCTACTAGTAAAAAATAACTTGCTCATAAACTACAGCAGAAGAAAAGCCGGATTGATAAACCTTATGACGACCATTATAAAGTTATATGGTTAATAATTCTAGTAAATATAAGGTTAAATCCAATTGGTCATATAAGAAAGATACGTGCTTACAGTTTTGTATAGTTTTCTAACAGCTTGTTTTTGCTTTTCCAGTTGGTCAATTCTAAATTTGACTATAAATTACGTGATGTAAGGAAATAAAGAGGTGAAAGGTGGATTAGTTTTGTTATAACAACAGATAGTGGTATTGACTCCCACACTTGTTACGTAACTGTATTAAAGGCATATTTCTGGACAAGATGCGGAAAATAACATTCATTCGCGAATAATAAATATATAAATTAAGTGCAATTATTATGTTCGGAAAAATCGCAGGAGCAAGTCCTCCTGGGGTACTAGAGAAGGCCATTAAATCTTTAGAGAATGAGGAAGGCTTACAACTCAATGGTATTAATAAGCTGTTAGTTTATGCTAATGATGTAGTATTATTGGCCGATAGCGAGGAGATACTAAAGGACAACACGCACACACTATTGAGTCACACTAAGAAATTAGGACTGGAAGTAAATATCAATAAAACTAAGTATATGGCACACGTAGAAATTCATTATATAATGGAAATGGACAGCTAATGACAAATGAAGGAAATTTTGAGGAAGTGGCTGAATTCAAATACCTAGGAACAATAATCACAAATAGGAATGAGATGCACAAAGAAATTAAACATAGGCTCAATTCTGGAAATGCGTGCTATTATGCATTGCAGAGACTCTTGATGTCCCAACTCCTTTCAAAAATGTTAACTGAAAATATATAAAACTATTATTCTACCAGTTATATTATATGGGTGCGAAACATGGACTCTTACTTTAAGGGAGGAAAGGAGATTACAAGTATTTGAGAATAACGTACTTAGGAAAAATTTTGGACCAAAGAGAGATGAACAGACAGGTGAATGGAGAAGACTACATAACAGTGAACTACATGGTATTTATAGGAAGCCACATATAATAAGAACAGTTAAGTCTCGTAGACTGCGATGGGCAGGACATGTTGCATGTATGGGAAATGAAAGACTTGCATGGAAGCTTCTTGTAGGAAAGCCAGAGGGAAAACGCCCAGTTGGTAGGCCAAGAATGAGGTGAGAGAATAACATTAACTATGATTTGAGGGAAGTAGATTATACAGGGAATGATTGGAAAGCATTAGCTCAAGATAGGGATGTATGGAGAGCTTATGTCCGCGCGGCCATGAACCTACGGGTTCCATAGTGCCAGAGAGTAAGTAAGTAAGTCCTCCTGGGTCCCGAGTCTGAAGATTTTCGGGCGCATAAAATATCCTTAAGCCTGAACAAAATTTACCGATCTCAAACATCCTAGTAATACCTTAGTTGCCAGCTAGACATCTCATTGAGTTGGTGTCTTAACTGCATGCCACTCATGACATCTTTGGGCAAATAAGGTAACTAAAATGAACTTGGTCTATGAACTCCTGACAAAGGAGAGGCTATGGCTCAACAATGGGCTACGTCATTAATCACAATTATTATGTTCATTACATAACATACTGGTGCAGCTATTATGAATTGCAGGAACTTTTTTTGAGAGAAGTTGGGACGACTAGAGTCCTTGTAATACATATATACATACATTTAATAGTAGGGATCCATTTCGTAGTGTTCTGCCCGAGGGCAGATCTTTCACTGCAATCATAAGCATTTTCATGCTATGTTTTGCAGCTTTACTGGATAATTATAGGTGTGGTAGCTTCCCATTACTTTCCACACCGGTGAAGGATGTTGATGATAATTATAAAGATGATAATGATGGCCGGATGATTTTCGGGGACAGTTGGGCCCTAAGCATCCTGTCATTTTTCTTACAGGCGAGGAAAAAAAAAACCGAAAAAAGTTCACCCAGGAGCCTGTCCCGACCGGGAATTTAACCCTGGCCGCTGCGTGACAAGACAGCACGCTATCTCGAAACCTCAGCGGTGGACATAGTAGGGTTAACCTAATTAAATAAATCACAAGAAAAGGTGTGAAACAATAGGTCAATGCAATCAAAGATAACGAACACTAATTGATCGTTTCACTAAACATGTTTTTAAGTGGTATAAAGTTACGTCAAATGACTACTATTTCTATAAAAATGCATAATTTAGAAGTTACGTAATTGTGAAAGCGATTGTATTACTTACTTACTCACTGGCACTATGGAACCCGTAGGTTCATGGCCGCGCGGACATAAGCTCTCCATACATCCCTATTCTGAGCTAATGTTTTCCAATCATTCCCTGTATAATCTACTTCCCTCAAATCATAGTTAATGTTGTTCTCCCACCTCATTCTTGGTCTACCAACTGGGCGTTTTCCCTCTGGCTTTCCTACAAGAAACTTCCATGCACGTCTTTCATTCCCCATACGTGCAACATGTCCTGCCCATCGCAGTCTACGAGACTTAACTGTTCTTATTATATGTGGCTTCCTATAAAGACCATGTAGTTCATTGTCATGTAGTCTTCTCCATTCACCTGTCTGTTCATCTCTCTTTGGTCCAAAAATTTTTCTAAGAACTGTATTCTCATTTCCCCCCTTAAAGTAAGAGTCCATGTTTCGTACCCATATAATATAACTGGTAGAATAATAGTTTTATATATTTTCAGTTTAACGTTTTTTGAAAGGAGTTGGGATATGAAAAGTCTCTGCAATGCATAATAGCACGCATTTCCAGTATTGAGCCTATATTTAATTTCCTGTATTACAATTTAAAATAATGCATCATAACCAAACTGCTTACATCGAAATGATCTTCACAAACAAACAGTTGCTTTGTGTATGAAATATCATATAGAGATTTTGACGGGTCGCTTTAAGCCAAGTTTTCTTCGTGCTTTCGTTGTGTATGAACATATGGATCGTCTTAGGATCGTTAGCTGTAATCAAAATAGTGGAGGGGTGTTGATTTAAAAACCTAAATTTTAAACTCTTTTTCTTGGTAACTGCATGTTGGGAAAACTTAGAATTTACGCCGCAATTCTTCATTTTTGCGCTCTTTAAGAAAATACAGGGTGTCCAGCAGTCGAGAAAATCTCGAAAAGAGGGAATAAGTCGGGAATTTTGAAAGTAACCGGGGGAAATAGACGGGAATTTGTAAAGCGACGTGTATCTATTTCCCATTCAAATCAAAAGAATTACAATCATTAAACCACATTCTAAAAAAGCGTACAGATTTTAGAATATTTCTTGGAAGAAATGTTAATGAAACTGTGGCATACGTTTGGGGGATTCAAGCGTACTGAACACACGAATTTTTAACGTAACTCTCGGCAAGTGTTTTCGCTCGGTCTTTCGCTTTTCGTATACAGTCGACCAATTGTTGGTATTATTGAAATTTTATTAAAATGTGTATAAATTGTCGAATCGGCCGCGGTGGACTAGTGGCTATGCTCCTTGCCTCTGGTCCCGAGGGTCGCGGGTTCAAACCCAGCCGGAGTCGATGGATTTTTTAGGATGGAAAAATACAAGGAGCAAGTCCTCCGGGAGGGACTTTAAGTCGTGAGTCCCGAGTCTGAAGATTTTCGAGCTCGTAAAAGATCCTTAAGCCTGAATGAAAAGGCCTCTAAGCAAATTTTACCGAATTTTCCCGTCCTAGTACTACCTTGGTTTCCTAGATGTCAGTATGAGGCGGAACGCTGACCACGGACCACTCAGAATGACATCTATACGAAAACAAGTGTAACTAAATTAGTATGGCTCAAATTCTTCCCTGTAGGTGGACAGTGCCTAAATCTCTGTTAAGGGAAACATGGGCTTACAAGTTACAAGAAGATAAATTGTCGAACGATAAAAAAAAAAAGTTGTGGATAAAGTAATTTTAACGTGAGATTATTTGCAATGCTTTTATGATTACATAGTTCATGTTTAAATCATGAAAAAATGTTATTTTTATTCAAGCTCTTACCATAAAAATTATGGCGCTTAGTCCGGTTGATGCATAACGCTAAAGACTAAATAAATAAGAACAGCCAGCTTCAACACTGCAGACTAGTAATTTTTATATACATGAAAGCATATAATAAAATACCATTTAATTAAATTGGTACTACACTATTCTAGGGACCTGTTGAATTATTTGGCGAGTTGGACCCGCGGTTTTTGAACTCAGTATTCATGTGGCAGAGTCTTATTTCCGCTACAGTTTACCGTTGCACACTTGTTCCGAAGGCTAACAGCAAGCAGGGCGTTGTTTGTCGCATTAATTTACGCACCGCGGATCTCGCTGATGTGACAAGTGTCTGCTACCTCACACGTCCTCTGGCTCACCTTCAAAAGTTGGCGGGTTCCATTCTCACTATACAGGGTGATTCATAATTCCAATTACAAACTTCTAGGGGTTGTAGATAAAGTTTTGATAAGGAACCCATCTCCGGAAAGTACCATTTCGATGTAAAATAAGTTTAAAGATCAAGTTCAGAATTTTAATTATTTGGTATGTCATTTAGGCAATGACAGAAATTTAGATAAACACACTAAAATACAACGATTCAATTATCTATGTGGCACAATTAAACGCACTTTATTGAATAAGACTAGAAAATAAAACTATTTTGAAGTTTTACAAAGTATTGGCAGTTCCATCTCTTATCTATGGATGTGAAACCTGGACATTAACAAAGGCAGATAGTACACAAATAGAGGCTGCTGAAATTAAAATGTTGAGAGCAATAGCAGGATACCAAAGGACCGATAAAAAGAAAAACGAAGATATAAGAACAGAACTTAATATATTTAATCTCTGTGAAAGAATAAAATATTATCAAAATGCTTATCTTCAGCACATATTACGAATGAATGAACAGCGCATACCATGTATAATTATAAACCAAAAAAGAGAAGAATGTTGGGAAGACCATTGAAGAGATGGAAGGACCAATTCGACCTATAATGAGATCGGAACAGGCCATTGGGCTTAATCCTTGTTGTTGATGATGATGATCGAAACATAATGGGCTGATACCGTGTGTCTCGTGTTTCAGAAGAAGTATTACAGATTTCTGGGGGTTGTACTACAAGTGTGGTTCCACGTGGCGACCCTGTTGTTCGTTGCACAAAGTGTACTTGCGACGCATGTTTTCATACACACGACTCACAAGACCTAATGTGTGATCAAACATTTCTACTGTCGCCAGAATTCGGCAAGATCTTCCTCCGACATCGACAGATGTACAGCCCCTTGAAGTCTGTAATACTTATTCTGAAGCACAAGACACATGATATCAGCCCAATGTGTTTCAATCTCCAAACTTATTTTATATCGAAATGGTACATTTCCGGACAACGGTTCCTAATCAAAACTTTATCTACTTAGTCCCCTCTACAACCCCCAGAAGTTTGTAATAGGAATTATGAATCATCCTCTAGAAGTAGAGAGAAAAATTTTAAGTCTAAAGTAATTTTTGTTATTGGAATTAGCTACCAGTAGAAATAAGGAGCTGCTAGTCAGTAGCAATTATCGAGCAAAATTAACACTTCAGATCCACCGCTGTGGTCTCGAGGTAGCGTGCTGCCTTGTCATGCAGCGGGCCCGGGCAGTTTTTCTGGGTGAGGTTTTTATCGGGGTTTTTCCTCACCTGTAAGACAAATGTCAGGAAAACTTTAAGGCCAAACGGTCCCCGAAATCATATGACCATCATCATCATCCTTCACTGGTGTGGAAAGCAACGGGAAGCTACCACACCTAGAATTCCCTAGTAAAACTGCAAGCATAGCATGAGAATGCTATGATTGCAGTGAAGGACCTGCCTTCGGGCAGAATTACTATGGATGGATTGACACTTCAGAAATCTCTGCTATAGTATCAATTTTATGAAGTGGCTGAGTTAAAATGCCTAGGAACAATAATTATGAACATTCCACCGCTGTGATCTCGTGGTAGCGTGCCTAATTCGAATCTCGGCCGGGACAAGTTTTCTAGGTGAGGTTTTTTTCGGGTTTTTTCCTCACCTATAAGACAAATGTCTGGAAGCTTTAAAGGTCTAAAGGCCTCCGAACACCTAGCCATCAAAACCATCATTATTCGTATTCGCCTTAGATCAAGTTTAGGACTAAAGAATCTCCTGGCACACCACTACCATCATCACCACCCATTATCATCGGGCAGAGTAATCCCGTCTTCCAGGCTCCCTAACTTCAGAAGTGGGTTGTAATTACGCCATTGCCAGGAGAGAAGACCAGAAATGTCGAAACGATAACCTGGGGCATTGAATAAAAATATAATTTTAAAAGGTAAGAATTATTTTTTAGAATTTATTTATAGGTTATGGAACTCATATATTAAAATAGATTATTTTAAGTCTAATACAGAGGATATTTTGATGCACTCGAAAATCCGGAAAAATGCACGAATTTTTCGAAAAATGGCTTAAAAATCGAAAATGAGGTGAAGGAAGAAATTAAACATAGGCTCAATTCTGGAAATGAACGCTATTACGCATTACAGGGACTCTTGTCGCCGCTACTTCTCTTTAAAAAAATTAACTTTAAACTGAAGATGTATAAAACTTATTCTCCCAGATATATTACATGGATGTGAACACTTACTTTAAGGGAGGAGAAAAATTATAACTTTTAAGAAATTAAGATCTTAGAAAATTTCTTGGACACAGTGAGATGAACAGACAGATCAATGGAAAATACAAGGACACTACATCACTTATGAGACCCTTAGAAGCCAAGAGGTATAAGTGATAAAAAGTCAGTTTCTAGTAAATGATGTTTAAAATCGAGACACTCCATATGTGATTGTGTTAAGTTTTTTTTTTAACCATTAGATTTCAGCATCAGACACATTTTAACTTGTATCCATTGGCCACTCAGATTAGTATCTGCTTTAATTATTAAAATATGTACTTAACTACAAAATTAGCAATTTCACTTGTACCTCTTCCTTCTAAAAGTCTGAAATTAAAGCGTCTATATAAATAATGTTGAACTAAAAAAGTGCTTTCGTAAGTATGTAAATTAATTAATATACAACACGCATATAAAATAACCTATTTATATTTAAATGTTGAGAAACAGACAAGGAAGAATGTAGAGTGACGCAATTGTATGAAGTTGCCATTTGGAAAAATGTCATGTGGATATTATGACAAGGCCAGCTCAAGAATCTGATATAATTATATTACCAGGAGGCCGTGCGTTGACAGATGACAGTTGTAACTAGTCATTCAGCCCCGTCATTCTAAAATTAAATAAAATGAATGTCTCGCGAATAATATTCATACAACAATAATAACAATAATATAATATAACAATTTATTTGTATACACATTTTCAATGTTTACACATCTTTCTGTGCCTAAAGTTTTATTTTCCTTCTCCACTTATCCCTGTCCATCCACATCATGTCCTCTTGTTCTTATTCCAGTTTATTTCTTGCATCCGTGAGTTTCGAGGTCTTCCTTTCTTTTTTCCAGGTGGATACCAGTCCAATGTTTTTCTGCGTAACCTTCCTTCTTGCATTCGTCGTACATGCCCGTACCAATTTAATTGCTTATGCGTATAATTTACTATTGAATATCTATTTTTCTAATTTTATTTTCAACATCTAGCTGCTCTCCTCAAGAAATCTATTTCCATCGACATAAGTCTTTATTGAATTTACATGCTTCAGCTCCATGTGTGACAGTACTTCTTACTATTGAATTATATATTTGTAACTTATTTTTCCTGGTTATGTCTGTTCCATGGGACACCATTTAACAATATATAATAATAATATATTAATAATAATATATAAGTTATCTATATATCTGATTTATCCACAAAACATTGGTTTACCGTCACCCTCAAGAAATTTGCCATCTCAATTTGTAGCGGTCCTGAACATCCTCATCCAGTTCACTCATACTTCTAACACTATTCATCCAACCTTCTTTAGGTCTTCCCTTTCTTATTTTCCACTCTATTTTTACTCCAAGATTTTCTTAGGGTTTCTATCAGATGTCACCCTCTTGAGATGTCCGTACCATCTTCAATTGTCTTTCAATTTCTTTTAACTTTCATATTTTTTTTTTAAATTTCAACTTCCATATGTTTTTCTAATCCATATAATATACCTGGACAGAACAACTATTTTCTGTATTCTTAGATTTAATGTTTTTGAGAAAAATTCAGACAAGAGTCCCTGCAATGCATAATAGCATGAGTTTCCAGAATTGAGCCTATGTTTAATGTATTTCTGCTCCTCATTCCTGTTTGGAATTATTGTTCCTAAGTATTTGAATTCATATATTTAGATTTATTGATGTTTACTTCCAGTTTCTTAGTGTTACTCAACGCTGTTTGGATGTTGGCTCTTAGTATCTCCTCGTTATCGCCTAATAATATTACATCATCAACATAAACTAACAGCATATTAACACCATTGAGTTGTAGGCCTTTTTCATCCTCTAAAAATTTGACGATGCTCTAGTAAAAAAAGAAGAATAGTAGAGGAGATAGTGCATCTCCTTGCTTTAACCCATTGTGAATTTTAAAAGTAACTGTAAACTGTTCGCTTACCCGCATTCTCCTTTTTGTGACATTTAGACACATTCGAATATGTCTAATTTAGGAATTTCTCCTAAACTTTATTCTTAAACGAATTGTATAGAAATGTCCGTACTTCCTTCTCAGTAAACTCTCAGGTCGTCCACAGTCCGATGCAGAAGATGGAAAATACCAAGTAAACTCTTAACTCTTGAAGCGTGCTGTATTACTCCAGCGTTGAAATCTCCGAGGAGAGGCCAAACATATTATACAGACGTCAATGTCCTCATGTGTTGTAAATCCAACAGAGCAACTGCTCAATCTGAACCCAGGGTCAGTCCACAGCTTTTTCAGGTCATAAAAAAACTGAGTGTGGGTTTCTTCGGAAAAGAAATAAAGCCATGAGCTCTGTTACGTAGATTTAAGGCACGTAAAAGAACTTGAATGCATGAATGAAGAGACATATTTTCAAAATTTGTCGGCTTTTTCTCGTTCAGATTTGAATTTTAGTACTAATGACCTTAACTGTTAAACGTATTGTTAAATAAAATAATCATTTCGGTTCTCCTTGGAACTGATTTTTGTCAAAATATGTTTCTCAGGCGGTGGCTTTTAAGATTCCAGATTCAAATCTGGATTCCATCCATCTGTTTTTCTTTCTGGTTATTCTCAGTTATCAAGAGATAATTCCATGGTTGCATGTGTTACATTTTAAGAATAAATGTAGTTGAAATTCATAAGATGATTAATAAGTTGATAGTTTTTAGTACAGTAACCTGTGTGTGTAGTAAGTTTAGCTTCTGGAAATATCTCGATTCGTAAGCAGCAACTCATGAACCACTACTGCCTTATAAGGCGAGACTTCAATCCCGTCACCGCACCGCACCGTCCGCGATAATTTAAAACCCGGCCAAAAAAACTGCTCTTTATATGGACGTGAAACGTGGTATTTTATTTTAAGGAAGATAAAATATTAAGAATATCAGCGAATGAAGTTCTTAGGAAAAATTTTGGACCAAAGAGAGATGAACAGACAGGCGAAAGAAAAAAGACACATAACAATGCACTATACGATCTTTATGGGAAGTCAGATTAATAAGAAAATTAAAGTTCCGTAGGCTATGATAGGAAGGATAGAGAATGAATGAAGGGCATAGAAACTTATTATACGAAAACCAGAGGAAAGCTCCCAATAGGTAAGCCAATAATGAGATGGGAGAATAATATTAACCATGATTTGAGAGAACTAGATTATACATGGAATGATTGGAAAACATTAGCTCAGGATAGGGATGTATGAAGAGCTTATGTCCGCGGGGTCATGAACCTATGGGTTCGATAGTGCCAATCAGTTAATTATTTTTCGATCAGGATAGTAAATATAATTTAGAAGAAAATAAATTAATTTACACACACACACACACACACATATATATATATATATATATATATATATATATAAAGCGTCACTGCTATAAAGTAAAAATATTCTCTTTAATTTGCTTACTTGTTACAAGTCAGCTCCTAGATGGCAGTGAAGACCGAGTTCTCGCGACATCTAGTAATAATGGAGAATATAATACATATATAAGAAAAATAAGTGTTTGAATTGGATTCGCCTGGTAGTGTAATGGATATCACGCTGAGGTACAGACTCAGAGATCCGGGTTCGAATCCCGTCCAGGCATTTATTTTTCTTATCATTCCATATATATGTGTGTGTGTTATATTGCAGATTTTCGCGAATATAGGCTAAGTATAAATAAGAAAGTTTTCTTGGGTTTTCCGCGTCTTGGATTCAAGTTCGGCCTCTGGCCACTGATTCCGACGGTTCGGCATGATCCCACATGCCATTATCAAGGAATGATAAGTTCGAGTCACAGGTTTAGGTCTTATATAATTAAACACACAGAGTTTTCGCTGTGATCTCGAGGTAGCGTGCTGCCTTGTCACCCAGCGGGCCCGGGTTCGATGAGGCTTTTATCGGGGTTTTTCCTCACCTGTAACACAAATGTCAGGAAAGCTTTAAGGCCCATACGGTCCCCGAAATCATAATGCCAATCGCCATCATCATCATCATCATCATCATATAATCGGGGAACATAACCCCGCCTCCCAGGCGCCCCAACCTCAGAAGTGGATTACAAGTACGCCATGCCAGGAGTGAACACCAGGAATGCCGAAAGACAACCTGGGGCGTGTGTGTTGCCGGCAATTTTTGAAAATCGGCATTCAGTGTAATGACTAGGCAATGTGTAGAATGACTAAAATGAGCAGATAGAGTAGAAAATACAAATTATTTTACGCATTTCCTAGAATTTTTATAGAATGATAAAACCGAAACAGGTAAAGTATTATTTTTTAAACTGCCATTATCGTGTAGCATACTGGCTCTTCTTCACTCGAAGTAAACCAGTATTTCGTATTTAAATTGAAAATCATAATGGACAAAGCTGCTGAAGGAAGAAAAGATTGTAAATCGAATCTTGAACAGCAGGCAAAGAAGATGAGGTTAAACACTGACAACAAATTTCCTCCCGCTCATTTAGTAGAAGGGCCTACTGTTCGAGTTCCAATTCCTGACTTCGACAAGGGAATGTGTTGGCAGTTGTGGTGGTGTCTAAAGATGACTTCTAGCAACTAGGAACAGTGAATGGGATTCTGAAACAGCTTTATTCGAGGCCGAAGTTCATGATGTGTCCAAAGGATAGTGCGACTTCAAAATGTCCCAAATCATAAAATTGCACCCCGAACAGCCATGACTCCTCTGTCTATAAGAGGTGGCCAAGTATTCATCAGATGTATGTACAAGACAAAGTGCCAGAATATGAAGTGCTTTTGTGTGAAAAACGAAATGAATTGTAATTCTAAGTGTCACTTACTTCTCCCTTGTTGCAACTTGGAAATTGCACTTCGAACGACTCTTTGATTTTGGTAATTTAATATTCTTATGCTCTTCATTCATTTAAAAGTATATTTTACATATTCTAGTATTAATATTCTCAGAATAGTTGTTTAAAATCTTCAGACTTATTATTTATCATCAAATCATCATCATCCAGGAATTAAGCCAGTTAAGCTCGTTCCTGTTTCTTGAGAGCTAGAATATTGTTAAAATTGTTCAGACCATCTTCTGTGTGGGCGTCCAACATTTTTCCTTCCGTGCGGTTTATAATTTAGCAATCATTTTGAAAATCTTCCTTCTGGCATTCTATCAACGTGTTCTTTCCAGTCGTTCCTATATTTAATTATTCGGTCTGGAAGTTTGAAAATATTTAGTTCCTTTCTTATATCTTCATTTCTTTTCTTATCCAGCAGAGTATATCCTGCTATATTTCTTAAAAATCTCATCTCAACTTATTTTTTATATTAATTAAATAAAAATAAAACGTAGTTTTATTTGATTTTCATATTTATTATATAATTCAGTGACAGCTGTTTCGGTACACTGTACCTTCTTCAGACATGTTAACAAATTATGAATTGTGTTCCAACTGATCTATGCAACAATACAACAATATTTATTTATATTTTTAAATTTTTAATTTGTTAAATTAAAAAATTTAAATAAATATTGTTGTATTGTTGCTTAGATCAGTTGGAACACAATTCATAATTTAACATGTCTGAAGAAGGTACAGTGTACCGAAACAGCTGTCACTGAATTATATAATAAATATGAAAATCAAATAAAACTACGTTTTATTTTTATTTATTTAATAAATATGGATTTTCATCAAGTAAACACCAACTCAATTGATTATTTTTTATATGTTTAATTATTATTTGTCTTTAACAATTTTTTTGTAAAAAGATTTTCTAAGCAACTGTATGGAATATGAATTATTCTTTTATTATTTTCTACATTACGATGCCAGAGTCTCTGTGGCGCAAGCGGTTAGACGCTCACCTCTCATCGCTGGGGTCCCAAGATCGAGTTACGGTCACTCCACGTAGGACGAAACGGAGCTTGGGCAGGTTTTTCTCGGGGTTTCTCCCTGCCACAAATTTCATTCCACCGTTTTCTCCATATTCACTGCATTCATTTCGTTTCATTTCATTCATCCGCCCCTGTGACGGTGCGACACAGACCTCTATAAATATAGGGGCTTCACCTCATCTCATTCCTCGACCCGACCCTGAGTTGGATACGAGTTGAGGATATTTTACCATGACAGAGTCCGGCATTGTGTATAATGCCTATGAAAAGTATAAAACGAAATAAGAATTTTCCATCCATCCATCCATAGTAATTCTGCCCGAAGGCAGGTCTTTCACTGTAATCATAGCATTTTCATGCTATGCTTGCAGCTTTACTAGGGAATTGTAGGTGTGGTAGCTTCCCGTTGCTTTTCACACCGGTGAAGGATGATGATGATGGCCATATGATTTTGGGGACGGTTTGGGCCTTAAAGTTTTCCTGACATTTGTCTTACAGGTGAGGAAAAACCCCGATAAAAAACCTCACCCAGAAAAACTGCCCCGACCGGGGATCGAACCCGGGCCCGCTGCGTGGCAAGGCAGCACGCTACCTCGAGACCACAGCGGTGGACGTAAGAATTTTATACTTTGCAAAAAATCGTCCGGCATTTTATATAATTCCCAGGCATTCTATATAATACCTGAATTACACATAAATACAGACTCTAATCAGCCATCTTCATGTGCTCTTAGGAGCTGCGTCTGAGTTGTCTGGTCGAGTGGAGCTCTGGAGATGTGTGTTGTGTCAATACGTGCACGTGTACTTTCACGTCTGCTTTCTTCAACGGAGTTTCTAATACCTGTCTCACTAACATTGACCTCTAGCCTACTTACGTCACACTTACGTAGCGCTGTTCACACATATTGTCAATTTCATTATCTACCAAGTTTACAATTATTATTATAGTTATTATTGTATTACAAGGTCTTATCGTCCCAACTTTTCTCAAAAAAAGTTAAACTGAAAATATATAAAATTGATAGTCCCCCAGTTATATTATATGTATGCAAAACATGGACTCTTACTTTAAGAGAGGAGAAAAGATTACGAGTATTTGAGAATAAAGTTCTTAGGATTTTTTTTTTACCAAAGAGAGATGAATAGACAGGTGAATGGAGAAGACTTACATAGCAGTGTGCTATATGATCTTTATAAGAACAGTTAGGCCTAAGTATCGTAGACTGCGATGGGCAGGACATGAAGTACGAATGAGGCTTGAAAAAGGAACATGGAAGCTTCTTGTAGGAAACCCAGAGAAAAAATACCAGTTGGTAGAAGAAGAATGAGGTGCGAGAAAAAAATTAACAATTATTTGAGGGAAGTAGATTATACAGGGAATGATTAAAAACATTAGCTAAGGATAGGGATGTATGGAGAGTTTATGTCCTTGCGGTCATGGACCTGTGTCGGTGAGTTGGTTGTAGTAATGTTTTAATACTTATGATGCACATGTTATGAATATATTGGAGTTAATGCCTGTTCTTAAGATCTGTCACTGGGTTGTCACAACCAAAATGCTGCATCACGACAGTGTGCACTTCTGAAATCTTGAAGTATGCAATGTGTTTACCGCATGTTTTTAAATTTACATTACGTTTGTCATCATGTCAAATAGAAATAACATTAAGTACAGTGAAATCTGCTGCGCTCTCGGAGTAACGTTGTTGCCTTGAACTTAGTGACCCTGGGTTCGATACACGATCGGGTCAAGTTTCTTGAGTGATTTTTAATTTATCATCTGAAAGATAAGTGTCAGGAAACTTTAAGGCCCAAATAGTCCCGAATATCATCTGGCCATAATAATTACAATATCATATTCGCAATGTTTGTATGAATTTACTCGTATGATTGAATCGTGTCTTAAATGTTGGTGTTGTCTTGGAGGTGGCCCTGGCAGATAATTTTTTGGACACATACTTGGTATATCTCGACGCTTCCCTGGGAAAAAATTCAAGGTATGTTTGGACATGCAATGATTCAAAGGCCTACAGATTCCCGAATTCCTACAGTAACTTCATGTTTCAACGGTTGAGGAGGCGGACCTAAAAGGTATATAATTTTATATTATAATTCTAAACAATGATTCACAATTCCCTTGTTAGAAGATAAGAATGGCTGGACATGTTCTACGAATGGATAAGATCAGAATTCCCCGAAAACTCTTATATAATAAACTG